>JAMJFZ010000021.1:2865000-2895000 GCA_026225945.1 Cricetomys ansorgei
CTCTGCCCTAGTCCCTCCACATGAGCCTCATGACACTTCTCAGAAGCCATTCCTGTGATGCTGCTTTCATAGGAAAGAAAACTATTCCGGACACATTCCAGTGTGGTCGACTGGAGATAGAGAGCCACAGAATTTTAAAACCTACCATACATAGCACTAGACCCTTAGACAGGCCCCTTAGCTACCCTGGACACAACTCCTACAAGCCCAGGGACATTGCTGTGGTTTAATTACCCCTCCAATGCTCGTGTTGAAATGGAATTGCCAGTGTTGCAGGGTTGGCGGGAGCTGACCAGTAGGTGGTGGGTGCTGAGCACACTGCTCTCCTGGTGAATTCATGCCTATCTCAGGAGTGGGCTGTTAAAAACCAGGTCTCCAGGCTTTCCTTGTTTGACCATCATGCTCTCTTCCTTGTCCCCTCACCATGGTATTGTTTTGGCCATGCTGTTCTGCAGTTAGAAGGCCCTGACCGGACACCAGCACCTTGACATTACACTTCACAGCCTCCAGCAACAGGACAAATCAATTTCTTTCCTTCATGAATTACCCAGTCTGTGGTTATGTTGTTATAGTGGTAGAAGTCAGACTGAGGCAGACAACCAGGGCTAATTCTCCTTCTCGCTTCTCCTCTTCATGTCTCCTCTCCTTTCTGTCTTCATCTCTCTGCTTTTTAAAAAATGGTGACTGAACCCAGAGCCCCACACATACTAGGCAAGCATTGTGCCGCTGCACTTATTATAAACCTAGCTGAAGGACTGGATTTCTTCTCAAACGTTGGCTGCCATACACTTAGGACCAGGACATTCAGCGCTTGGCTCTGGTCCTGTTACTCTGCTGAACTTCTGTGTGACCTTGGGAGTTCCTTTCCCTTCTGCTCCTGTCCCCCCCCCCCCCCCATGATTATAACTTGGGAAGCCATTCCCGTGCTGGGGGAGCAGCTGACACTGGAACAGGGGTGAGTGTCCAGGGGAATTTGCTATGAGCTGACTCTGTTTAGAGAGGGCTGTGTGGAGGAGGGGGTGGCATCAGGTTTGACCTTGAAGATCTACAAGAGCAGATGGCAGCCACAGGTGTGAATTATACCTGTGAAATCCACGGTACACCAGTGGAGGGAGGTTGCCTTCAGAAGGTTGTTGTGAGGCTTGAGTGAGCTGACCTGAGAGCTGTCTCAGAGCAACACTTGGCTTGATTTCATCCTTAGACAGTGGAAGCTGCTGGGGTGTGTGTGTGTGTGTGTGTGTGTGTGCATATCCACCCGAGCAGGCTCCTGCAGACACACCCGTGCCTCCTTATAGACACCAGCCTCCTGCTCAGGCTGGTGGCCTCTACATCCCTAGTTCAGATGGATTCCTTCCTTCCGCATCACCTGTAATGGCCCCTTCTCCTTGGGAACTATCTCCTGCACCCTAGAGGAAGCAAGTAGATTCTCTCAAGTGTCCAAAGTTTGCATCTTAGAACCAAAAGAACTGTGCTGCTACCAACACAAATGGAAAAAGTACCCACGTTTGTTAAAAATGTATGGGTCTACTTCTTGGCAAACCACTTTTGGTATTTTATTTGTCACAACAACTGTAGGTCGGTGGTTGTCTCCCCACTTCCCACACGGGGAGACTAACTCATGGAAGGGGAAGCTCTCCCTAGGAACTAGGTGGGAGGGAGCACTTTCAGTTAGGCTGCAGGTAATCTGGCTGAGAATTCTGGGTAAAAAAGTTTGGCTTTATGTATGTGGAATTTGACATCATTGTGAGCAAAGCTGAACAAATTTTTGGGTTCACAGTGCACAGTTATGGGAAAGGAGAGGAGCAGTCAGACTAAGCCATGGGAGGATGGAAAAGAGGAAGGCCCTGGCCTTCCCAGGACCTTGGAGAGCTCCCGGGCTGCTGCTGGGTCCTATCTGCTGTCCTTCTCCAGCTTGGGTAGCTCTGAACTATCTTTAGAAACACACTAATTCAGGAGAAAACCCCTGGCCCATGACTAGCCACATAGGGCTGAGGAGACCCTGCTCGCCATTAGTGGCTCCATTTGTGAATTAACAGTTCAATAAAGAGATGTTTAAAAAGAAAAACAAGCACCCAAGAACTAGATGCCCCAGTTTGTAGCCACGGCTTAGGTGCGTATTAGCTGTGCAAGCTCAGTCTCTCTGTACTTCATTTTCCTCATCTGTGGATAGGAGTGAATGTTAAAACTACAACCACTGTACTTTGAGGATTTCAAGAGCAGGGTGTGTGAATCATTTTCAGTGGTGTCCAGCATGTAGGATACACTCTGTAAGTGTGAGCAGTTGCAGGGCTTAGGGGAACAGATGGGCAGCACTGCTAAAAGCAGGCTAAATGTCAAGAATAGACAGGCAGGGCAGCCAAGTCCTGGAACCACCATCTAGATCCTGGGAACTTCCATGGGATGATGAGATGAAGTTTGGTTGAACCCAGCCCTGAGTAGAGAGAACAACGGGCTCTGGCCTCTGGGCAGCTGTGGGGCCCTGATCTTCCTGCTTCTTTGAAGCTTACTTAGTGACCCAGGATGAGCTAGATTTAAGAACACTAGTATGGACCTTGTGGAAGCAAGTCTAGACCAGGCAGTCCTTAGCCACAAGGATCCCAGGACCCATGGCAGGGCTGGTTCTAATTTCAGGAGGCTGCTAGACTTGTAGAGTAATGGGATTGAGGAAGAGAAATTCAAACCCCAGATGTTAAAGATGTCCTCAGGTTGGCTCTTCCTATGGGGGAGTGACAGTTTTGTGAAAGACTCAAATGACAAACTAGACAACAGAGCACCCATGGCATGACAAACAAAATGTAAGTATTTGGGTCTGAGTCATCTGAGGGCCAACATGCACGTTAAGGGTCCAGACACTGACAGTTAGATTACAGGTGGGTGTGTATCTTTCATATTAAAGATGCTTGCTCTTCAGACTCACAGAGTCACAGCAGATCAGACTCCCTAGATTCAAGGTCACGAGCACCCGAGTTGTGAGATTCACCCTCTCCCTTCCAAAGAACTGGGTCAGCCATTGCACGTTAACACCTGGCATCATGTGTGCTCAGAATGTTCAAGGGGATTGTGGGAGTAGAGAAAGAAAGTCCAGAGGCTGTGGGGTATCTAGCATGGGGGATCTCTTGGCAGAGGGGTTGAGGGAGGGTTCTTGAGTCCTGTGCAGATCTTCTTTGCAGACGAGGGGCAGAAAGGAGAGGCTGCTTACCTCAAAGTGAGTCCCTGACAGTCTGTTCACCCTGAAGGCTTCAGTGAAGGGCTTTGGGTTGATTACTATGGGGAATCCTGGGATCACAGGTGACAACGAGACTGACAAATTCACAGAAAACGCATGCACCAAAGTGGCAGGTGGAGCATTCTCTGCCACGCTGCTAGTGGCAGGCAGGTGGATCAGGTGGAGCGCTTCCCCGCCTGTAGATTTAAACGGAAACAAGATGACAAAAACACAAAGCTGCTGGCTGGAAACAGAGACTTCATTGCTTGGTCTGTGACTTCATTACGTGGCAGGAGTGGAGACCGGCCACTCCCCAAGACCGAACACTTTCTCTGAGCACTGGAAGTGAAAACGTGAGGTTTTCTGGGAGCCAAGGAAACAGATCTGCCAGACAGCCATGAAATCTGCTGCCTCTGTGGAACAGAGCTCCTTCCGCCCTCCCAGCCTTGTTAAGAGCCAGGGAAAGAATCACTGAAAGGCCCTGTCACGCTGGTGATGTCCTCTCTCGCACGAGAGCCCAGAAGATTCTGGACCTGTATTTTCCTTCTTGAGGAAGTGCTGGATTCATAAGGTGGTCTGGGAATTGAGTGAGCAAAACTAGAGAACTCCAGGATCCTGCGGGATTTGGCCTCAGCTGTTAGCAATGTCAAGGACAATGGATGGTCTGTGGTTTTAGAGGCTGTTTGGGGGTATCCTGTAGAGGATCAGCCAATACTTCTTGCATGATTGATCCTCATTTCACAGAGGAGAGAATGAGAGAGTCAGGAGGGCACGTGGATTGCTTTGGGCTCCACTGAAGATCAAGAATTTTATCATTTAAGAGAGCACTTGCTTCTTTCAGGAAAGACTGGGGCCATTCCCAGGTCCCCCTGATACTGGGAGGCCATTCTCTCATGTTTTTATAATCTTGCTAAGTACAATGGGCTGGGACTGAGTAGCGTCCTCCAAAGAAGCTCCGATTATATCCTAGATGGAAATAGAGCCTTTGAAGGTATACATAGTACATCAGGGCGGCCCTGAGCCCAGTGGCCTGTGGCCCTCTGGGCAGTCAGGTCGCAGATAAACAAAGTAAGACGTATATAGGACAGAGGCGGCAGATATTGGAAAGATACAGTCAATGAATGGCCATCCACAGCAGCAAAAATGTAAGCACAGAGTTGGACCAGAAGCCGGATGTGGTGATACGGGCTTATGATCCTGGCTACTTAGTAGGAGACTGAGACAGGATGAGAAGCCCAAGATACACCTAGAGTGAGTTAAAGCCAACCTGGGCAATTTTGTGAGACCCTGTCTCAAAAATAAGAAGAGGGCTAAGGATTAGCTCAGTAGAAGAGTACTTTCCTACCACACACAGGGCCCCAGGTTCAGTCCTTAGTACCACATACCTAGGGTCAGAAAAACCTCTGCTAGAATACAAGCCTTACAGGAGTTTTGGTATGAGAGTCTTGATAGGGTTCCCACAGCCCCATTACCCCCCAATTGGAAAATTGCTGGAGCTGCCAACCTTAGCACATCTCCTCTGAGGTACTGAAGAGAGTTGAGAAGCTACACTCCCCAGATACTGCCTGCTGATAGTCCCCGGCTTTCCTGGGATGGACCAATTGACTTCGTTGCATTGATCGTATCTTTGCAAAGACCTGAGTGTGAGATTAATTCTGTGAGAGAAATAGTATTCCAACTGAGGAACCTAACTCCGAGGTCAGTATCCTCAGTCCTCCTTAAATGTCATATTCTGAATGAAAGCAAGGGGGATGTTTTGGAAGAAGTAAATAGACCCAGCATCCCACGAAGTTTATATCAGGAACTGCTCATTCTGTTCATGAATCAAGGTAGGCCCTCCTAAGATATGCCCTACCTGCTGACATTCATGTAAGAGAGGTCCTATCCTTGTGGTGACCTCTTTCAGGATAAGGTCATGTGCCAGGATCATGTAAATGAAGAAAGAACTTGGAAGCATTCACTGGAGAAACTGAAAATAAAGGTATCCTCTGTAGAATCTTGGACAGTGATAGCACCTGTAATAATCAAGTAGCTAGAGTCTGCATGCTAAAGTGGTGCCTTAGTAAGATGCAATATCCAGAGCATTAACCCACCACATGTAAGACCGAGCTATGTACCAAGGCACCCAGATGAAAGTGTTGTACCCAGAGGTGACCAGCCAAGTTGTAGCTGAGGGAAAGTCAGAGGCCCAAGACCAACTCTTCTCTCTAGGACATCTCATTTCCATCTTTGTGTGGGGGTGGGGGTGAGGTCGAGACAGGTTTCTCTGCTGTAATTCTGGCTGACCTGGAACTCACTCTGTAGTCCAGGCTGGCCTCGAACTCACAGAGATCTGCCTGCCTCTGCCTCCTAAGTGCTGAGATTAAAGGTATGTGCCACCACCACCAGCGGCTCATTTCCATCTTTTGGAGTCTGGTGAGCAGGCGTGAGGCTTTAATGGAATTTGATTCACACATGTGTCTTAATTAAGAATCAAATTAGAATTTCTGGCATCTAACACATGGAAAACAAAAAGCACCTGAGGATGGATCAGCAGTTCACAGAACCAGCTGTAACATCTCCGTGCAGGAAACACTTTTTTGCTCATGAATTGCAGCCTTCCAAGGAACTGGCCTGTGGGCCCTCCCACTGAGAGCTAGTGTTGAGACAGTTACAGCCTCCCCACCTTCAGTTACTAGCAGAAAGCTGGCCACCCCGGACCCCCAACAGCAAGTGATGAGACACGAACAGCTTTTCTAAATTACATCTCTGCTTCTGAGACACAAAACAGCCCTCACCCGAGACTGCATCGGTAAGTATTCCTTCAGTGGCCGGCAAGGAAGATCAGTGGGTGAAAACGTGGCGACCTGAGCCCATCCCTGGAACCCACATAGAGGTGGAAGGAGAGAACCAGCATGAGGGGGCGAGAGGGCGATCGTGCAGTTCTCTAACATCCGCGGGAACCCCGCCCCATACTCACTAATAATAAGTAAGTAGGCCTTCGTTTCCTCCGTTAATCAGAGTGTGGAGGAAGCCAGTGTTGTGAAGCACAGATTTGAATTAGGATCCCTTCAGCGTCTCTACTGCTTAACCACCTGACTGGGCTGGACCCCGGTCTTCTGCGGGACTCCAGTGTCAACTCTGTTGTGGCACTGGAGCCGCCCAAATAACTGGGTGGCTAATCAGAGTTCTGTTACCAAGGAATGCCCAACAGGGTCCTAATGAGAAAATCTGAAAATCTGCAGTTTGTTTCAGGAAAAAATGAATACTGTAGAGCAGGTCCGAGACTCATTACGGCTGAAGGCTGCCTCTTCACAAGAGGTCCGCAGGCCAGAGCCAGGCAAGCTCCTGTCACCTTTTTCCTAAGGGCTCTGGCGTAATGTGTGTTCTTGGATTAGGGCTCACTGATGTATGCACGAATACTGTCTTGGCCCGTTTTGTGCTTCGATAACAGAATTCCACTAACTGGACAAGTTACCGATGGTATGAGTCTCTTTGGCTTATACTTCTGCATGCTGGGAAGTCCTAATTGAGGGTTTGTACACAGCGAATTCCTTCTAGCTGCTCCATAATATAACCTCTTAAAATGAGAAAAGGCCCAACTTGCTGTTTGTTTGAGATAGGATCTCAATTCTGTTGCCCAGGCTGTCCTGGAACTCACAGTGTAGCCCAGGCTGACCTCAAATCCACGGCAATTCTCTAATAGGACATAGAAGAAAACAAGAAGGGGCCTCCGATTCTGACCATCACATTAGCTTGTAGTCAACAAGGAAATGATGTGTTGGTCTGGGAGCCTCACTCTGCTGTCGCCCTTAAGAAGACCTGGTTTCTGTAAGAACTTTCCTAATGCCACAGAGGTCGGCAATGGGGGAAGGAGAGCTGAGAGAAAAGCTCTGCTGAGCCCAGCTCTTTAAAGAAGAGAAAACTTTGTAATCTCTTTGAATAGCACATATACCACAGACTTTCTGGAAACTGTCTCTCTTCCCAAACTTTCAAACAATGAGGATGATAACGTTAAGAAGCAGTTACACCAGCTGGAAAGACGCCCATCAGGTAAAGCATCTGCCTCACAAGCCTGACGACCTGAGTTCTAGGACCCGCACGAAGGTGGAAGGAGAGAACTGACTCCAGCACAGTGGTCCTCCGGCCTCCACACGCGTGTTGTGGCTCACACACCCCCACACCATTCATACATAATGAGAATTAATGAATAAGTTTTAAAAGCAGTTAATGGGACTGGAGAGGGGCCTTAGTGGCTAAGAGCATTGACTGCTCTTCCGGAGAACCTGAGTGCTGGGTTCAATTCCCAGCACTTACGTGACAGTTAACAAATATCTATAACTCCAGCTCTGGGGAATTTGACACTACCTTCTGGCCTGGCACTGAGCGCATACAGTATACAGATATACATGCAAACAAAACACATGCACATACACATACACACACACGCATACAAAATATGTATCTCAAATTTTTTAAAGTGAATCAATTATACTTAGTTTTACAAGAGGAGAATCCCAGGCCTTTTCGGGTTTCCTGGCATTGTCCAGCAGAAGTTCAAGCCCAGCTGACAAGATCAGGGAACTTCCTTAAGACATACTTGATTGCCTCCCACCACCTAGTACTCAAGGAAAGTCTTCACTCCTGGAACCCGTGACAGACTGCATTCCCATGGGAGTAGCACAAAAGCCAGTTCCGTGGAGGCTTTCTAAAAATGTAGACAGCTCCCACACACCTTGGGTTTAAATACGCCAGTGTCCTCTGCTGGGCCCTTCGTTTTCTGGCTGGTGAGGACACGTGGTCCTTTGTGTTTAAGGAGCACAAAGACTTTGCTCTCAACTCTTTCCCATGGATAGGATCATGAGTTTTTCTGTTCTCCGGGGATTTCCTTTGTAAGTCATTGTCAGAACGGCACATGATTGCTTCCCAAATGGAAACTCTCATTTTTCCTCATCTCGGTCGGGAATGGGGAGGGCAAAGCGGATTCAAATGCAGATATGAAGTAGCAGAAGGCTTGAAGCTCTACATTTGGTGAGCAGTAAATGTGAAAGACATGGACGTACATGTGCCAGACTCTAAAAAGATGATGATCAATACAGCCAAATACAGATTGGATGCTGTCGAGATAGTGAAGGCCATAGGGCACTAAGATACGTACATATAATCCATGTTGGGCTGGCCCTGTAGTTGAAGGGACAGGACAGATCATCAGAGGTGTGTCACAAAGCTTCTGCCTCTTGTTGAGCACTTGAGCATTGTAATGAGCTGTTGGGGTCCTTCTGGGGTGCAGTGGGAAGAGGGTTTATCATGAACCAGAGTGAGTGGGAAGGATCTAAGGGATGACAGAGTCTGATATGGGCCTTGAAGAAACTTAGGATCCAAGGAAAGAAAAGAGAAGGCTGCTTTGCTTTCTTTGGGGCTGTTGTCCATGGTCCTACCTCCAACGTGCTGAAGGCAGGTCTGTAGTATGCCCTCACACCCAGAATCCTCCAGACCTCTACAGTTTTAGAGCGATCATTACAATCAGGTTCTCAGACTCACAAGAGGTAAATGATACACAGATCACAGCATAGTGTTCGAGTGAGAGACACTGACTTCATCCCATCTAACCTCCTTCCCTGTTGACAATAAATGTCATAGGTCAACCCCAGCAATTAAAGCTCGAAAGCTCGTATTTCCTCGAGCCCAGACTGTTCAAGGCCTGCTTTAACTCTGTGGGTCTCCTTCTTTCTGAAGGCCAAAGCTTCAGGTGAAGGAGGGCTCAATATTAGGAAGCCCAGTTATTTTTTTATGAGTATATCAACGAAGAAAATCAAATGTTTGTTTTTATGAACTTGAAAAAGCATTCTGATTTAAAAATCCATTTTGATTTAGAACTAATCATCCAGACAAAACCATCTCCTAAATGTAGGAAAACTTTCCACCTTACAGCAAAAGCTAGCATCATACTGTGGGGCACAGAAACTGGAACGCACACTTTTATCAATAGATAGACATGTTCAGGAAGGACAGGCCTGGCAATTAGATAAAAGCAAGAAATGGCACACATAAACAATCGGAGCAGAGGGTTACCATGTTCATTCTCTTCAACCCTGGAAAGCACATGTGAATTAAAGGAGACACTCTTAGAAATAGTGAGGTAACTCATTCATGAGTGTCCGTACATTGTATGACAGAAAAAGAAAAAAGATTTTATTTACAAATGTAAAGAAAGAAAAAGAACTACCCACAAATAACTGAGATCTGAATGTAAATACCCACACAAAAGAGACTAAACTGCCCCTGAGGGAAACAAAGGAAGATTTGAGCAAATATCCAGAACCGTGACTAGGGGACTCGGTGGCATACATCACCAGCACCACCATTTCCTAAGCATTTACTACGTTCCAGGCCTTCTCCAAGTGTTTCGCTGTATAACTTCTCCAAGATGTAAGTCATCCCTAAGTTAACCCACACACTAACAGGAGTGAATTACATATACCAAGTATACATTACCTATTCAAAATACAAAATTTAATTTAAAAAGCTTACTTTCAAAAATCCAAACTGAAAGTACTCTTTAAAAAAATCATACAAGATTCTTTAGGCTCTTGAGGGCGGGGAGAGTGTAGGAAGTGTCGGGTAGAATACTGGGCCCTTTGTCAGAAGGACTGGCCTCTGCTCCACAGGGAGACAGTTTCCCTGGGATGACTTGCCAAGTTCAATGCCTCAGAGGAGCACAGATTGTCATAAAGTCTGACTTGATATCCACACAGGTAGGTGTTGAGAATCACTCTCCCAACCTTAGTTCTCAGAAAGACTCCTAGCACAGGCCAGTCAAACCAGAGAGTGAGGCCTATACGAGCCTAGAACCTGCTGTGGTTCTCTGAGCATGCCTCCCCTCCAGAATCCTGGACCCCAGTGTGCAGCCACCCCAAAGTGGGTGCTGCTCACTCATCAATGCAGAGAAGCCCCACAGGAAAGCAGCTTCCCCGGGGCCATGTCCTCCCAGGTCATTCTCACGAAATGGTGTCCTGCAAAGCAAGCAGGCCAAGCAGGGCTTCACGGTGCAGGGAGCTCCTACCTGAGGTGACCCCCAGGAGAGCAAGGACAATGATCGCCCCCTGCATGGTGGACAGCTGGCTGTGTGCACCCCTATCCAGGGTCCTCATCCAGTGCTGCAGCTCACATTTACTCCAGGCATCAATCTTCCTTCCCCTCATGACTGTTGCCAGGCACGAAACCAAACAGAGACTTCGTTGGTAACTAGGGGAGACTCTAAACACTGCAGGTCTGTTTTCCCTTGATGATCTACTTGTGTGATAACCTCCTACCCGACAGGCCAGCTAGCCCATCCCAGTTAGCCCAAGGTCTGTCCCCGAAGTCCTCACCCATATATGGGAAGTCAAAGAGCAAGGAGCGGCACACTGAAAATGTGGCCAAAGCAGCACAGTCTCAACTGCCCCATAACCAGGCCTGTTGTCATTTTTCCAAGCTGGGGATGCAGGTGAGAGCTCTCTATTGATCTGAATTGAGGAATAGGACTCAGACTTGAAACTCATTCTCAGGAAGTGGTTAAGCTGGGGCCAAATGTCTTCCATAAGGCAAACACCTGGTGGGCGCTGCCCATTGATGCTGTGTTAGCTGCTTTGCTTGCCGCTGTTATAAATACCCGACAGAAGCCACTCAGGAATGAAAGGCCTATTTTATCTCGTAGTTCGATGGAACAGTCCATATTGGTGGGGAAGGCCTAAGCAGGAACATCAGGCAGTGGGTCGCACTGCCTCTGCAGCCGGGGAGCAGAGGGAGGAATGCTGGCGCTCGGCTGGTTTGCTTCTTTTCGTTTAGTCTGCAACCGCAGCCTGTGTCATGGTGACACCCGTATTGAGGGTCGATTGTCCCACCTCCATCAATCAACCAATTTAGAAACTGCCACAGATCCAGCCGCGGCCAGTGTTTCAGTGACAGGAGGAGAAAAGGCAGACTCAACGAAATAATGAGAACAAAACCACACTTCTTATGGATGTGGCAACCTACTCTCTTCATTCCTTTTGCTCCTGCTTATACTCCCGCTCTTCTGTTCCTCCACTCCGTCTGTCTGTTTTTCCATATATCCTACATATTTTTTAGACAAAGCCCCTCATGGGGAAAGATCGCATTACAATCACATCTTAATCATAAACTTAAACTTTACTTAAGGATTACAGGTTTGGCATTTTAGTGATTACAAGTTCCATATTTCTTAAAACAAGTTATCTTTAAAACCCACACCTGAACACCTAGTTTCCCAAATAGTTTCTTCCACAGTACATCTATTTCCCAGAAGCAAAAGTTTTTTGCTTACAGAGTTTAAACAAGCCAACTAATTTCACAGCCAGCTTGTATTGTAGCTAGTGGGTTGCTAGAGAACCAGTGCATGTCATAGTATCTAAGTTAACACGTGAAACAAGTTTATTGTAACTAAAAATCTTTAAGTCAGGGGTCTTTTTGTTTTTCTTAGGTAAAAGGAGAATCTACTGCACAGCTCTATATCCCCAAGGCATACCCCAAACTCATCAGTAAACTTTCGATTATAGAAACCAGGAAAGAATCCATTTTATTTATTTGTGTTTGAGGAAGTTCAAACCTAACAATGGGCACTGACACTCATTTGTTATGACTTGATCACGGGTCTGTTTTTCATAGGTGAAACTCGTGGGCCCTAGTAATTAAGCTTTCTTTGTTCTAGCTTTCCTAACCCTGACCAAACAAGTCCCTAGCAAAAATATGTTTTCTTCTTAAGTTACTGATTCTAAGGCAGCTGGCAAAACATCCTAATGTAACCCTGTAACTATATGTGAAAAACACCTACTGTTTTTAGCTATAACTTTTGTTTTTTTTTCCTGTTATTCTTTCTGCAGTTTCAGTAGAGTCACCAATTCAGCTGAGTGGCACTGCCTTGCCCAGGTGACATTGCTTGAGAGAAAATCATCACCATGGTTAGGTGTGCCAGCAACACTGCCCAGTGAGGGGTTAGAGACCCCCATAGAACTTTCATACCACAAGAGGGACAGGGAGGCCATGGTAGCGACAAGCAAGATAAGACCCAGCAGTGGCAAAGGGCATTCAGGAGGCAATTCCCCAGGAGGGCAAGGTAAAAACCTACTGTTGCCTTGCTAAACAGCAGGCTGCCTCCTGAAGCTCCAATGCTGGCTGCTGTTCCCCTGCACTACTCCCAGTAAGAAACTATCTCCCAAACATGCCCAGAGGCAAGTGTCCTAGGTGATTCTGGATACTCTCAACAATATTAACCATCTCAGATGCCATTCATCACCATGGCCCTTCCAGAGCCTAAAAGTTAGCTGAAGAATACTGGCATCGGGCTTCTGCCGGCTCAGGAGTGGTGCTGCCCTTCAAAGCATTGCCATGGTTGTTGCAGCACTGTGCCAGGACACAAAGAAAAGGGAGTCTGGCTCCACCTCACTCGGGCTAGGCGGGGGAGATGGCTAAGGAGCAGTAAGAAGAGTAACTGGGTGAATGGAAGGACCATCACCCCTACCCAACCCTCCCCCAACTGATACCTGCTCTGTAGGGGAGGAATATCCCAGCAGCCCCAGATGTGGAGGGCTTGGGCCTCTGATAGGGATGCAAGTGGCGGGGAGAACCAGAGACGCTCTGAAGAACTGCCGTTGCCCTCCACAGGCAAATCTGCTTGCAGGCTGGGTCAGCCTGAGGGAGTCGCAATGGTGACAGACTGTGAGAGAGACGGCCTGGTCCCTTATCCTCTCTCCCTGCCCAAGCTTCCCCCAAAGTCTGTATGAGAGAGGAGGTGGTAGCAGCCATGCAGTGTGCTCTGCGTCCCAGCACCAGCTATACCAGTCTGGAAGTGGGAGAGTGGAAGGCGAAGAGACTTAAGTTGGATTCAGATTTGTAGGCGCTTAAACGCTGCTGGCTCTGAGTAACTGCAGGGACTAGAAAGCCAGGTGCTAAGGGAAACTCAAGACTCGCATTTACAATTCCAGCACTCAGGAGGCTGAGGCAGGAAGATTGCCAGGCTTGGCTACATAGTAAGTTTGTGGCCAGCATGAGCTACAGAAGAAAATATGGCCCCAAAACAAGATGAAAGAGAGAAGGAGGGGGAGGCAGGGAAAGGTAAAAGAAAGACAGTGTAACAGAAGTCTATTGAAGACAGTGGAGAGGGAAGTTAAAGGACCTCAATTCACTGAGTTGGGGCTGCCTCCAATACATCCTGGGTTGGGGGAAACTGAGGCTTAGAGGTGGGTGACCTCCTCAGATACACTGCCAGTCAGTACTCTCTTTTCAGAAACCCACGAAACCAAGGCTGGTTCCTCCCTGCCAACCAGTCTCCTCCAAGGAGCCTCTGTGTGACTAGCATGGTAAAGGTCCTTTCTCTGACACAGCGTGTCTCCCAGCCCCCAGTGCATCCTACAGGAAAACGCCAGACTCATTTCACAGAAAAAACAAACAAGCAAACAAACAAGACATGATTCTGATCCTTCACTTTGCTGCTAAAATAACAAGCCACTTTGTCCTTTAGTTAACTTCTAAATAGTAGAGCTGGAAGATTTGGAATGCTTGTCTAAAGGTTTCTATTTGAAGTAACTAAATGGGTGAAAATCATAGGCTTTGCTGTGCAACCTTTATGCAAATGACCTAACCTTTCCTATCTTGATTCTACTCATGCCCACCTTTAAGTCAGGGAAAAATAGGACCTGTTATCCAGGATTACGACAGCAGTCAAGGAGTCAAAGGAGGGGAGGAAGTGGCTCACAGCACATCTTCTAGCGGTGTTGTTTGCCCCAGAGGGAAACATAGTAGGTTTGCAGTACTCCCTGGCTGAGTAACAGTTGCCAAGTTACCAATTCTCACTCCTCAGTTTTTCCTGTCATATTAGTTACTGTAAATAATCCATTTCATTATGCGTAATTAAAGCTGAAGTGATGGCTCAGATTAAGTTATGGAAAACGTCAGAATAATTAAGGCTTTGAATTAAGGAAACTCACATCTGTTTAATTTTCAGCCTGACTTCACAGTGTTTTAATGTTGCCCTGTTTCCACTGGGTTCGCGTCAGCCCCACTCCCTCCTCCTCCACCCAGCTTGCCAGGAGCATGGCAGTCACATTTTGGAAGGTGTCCTGTGTTTGTTGTCTCTTGCAAACAGCTTCCGTTTCCAGCTCCAGAGATGACATCATTGCCAGGGCCTACCACTTCCTCTAAAAGCGGAAGGTTCCGATGGAGGACCCCACCTGCTCAGAAGGCACAGAGGCTACACTGGACCCTGAGGGCTCACTCTCTTTTTCCCTGAGTCCAGAGTGCGGAGGCGGCACACTTACCAGACCTGTCTCCACAGGGAGATTGAACGAGGGACCGTGTGATCCTGGGCCAGGACTTCTGGGGCGCGGAAGCCCTCTGCGAAGTCCAGGTTGTCCCAGTGGTCAGGCCTTGGAGTAGTTCAAGGAACTTCTCTGGAAGCAGCTCTATTCTGGTGTGTTCGTGATGGTGCCTTCTGATATTTATTGACTTAACACTTGGGACACACTTTCCAAAGGACGGCCTGTTTGTAATTTACAAAGTCTCCTGCAGACATAGATGAGAAATCGAAGCTTTGCAGTGAGTGCTCAATTGTTCTGCCCAGATAACAGTTTTGAGGGTATGAGGTCAGGGCTGGCAGTGAACCTCCTCACCTTTTAATCTGTGAGACCTATCTGTGCGTGGCACGCTTATCGGTCTGGCTTGGAACTCTGGCTTCCAGTAATGCAGACCCTAGGGCGGGACATGTGGAAGCTGCCGCTCCAGCATCTTGAACCCCTGTGCCCTTCAGGGCCACACTCATAATGGGGCCAGCATGAGATGGCACATAACTTCGGGCAAGAGTGAAGCACGACCCAATGTTCTAATATCCACGTAGCATTAGCAATGCTTACACACCAGCCTCTAGCCAGTGTCCCCAGGCTCATCCAGGAGAGGGAACTTGGCATTTCTTTGTATCCAAAGTCTTCCCATGTAACATAGTACCAGCTGCATAGTTAGTGCTCAGGCAATTGTGGAATTAATAATTCACTCCGTAGTCTCCTTCCCTGTACCTTTGTCTCTTTCTGCCTCACCCCAAACTTATGTCCAGTGGCATTCTGGAAATTCTGCAGCTTTTCTTCTCTCTAAAACCCCAAAGCAGGGGCCCTGAGAACTGTGGGAGGGGCTTCTACCAAGCCAATGCACTGGAAGCCCCTGCAGGACCCCAGTCCTGGCTCGGAGTGGAGGAGTGAGGAGATTGGCCTCCCTGAGGATCAGTGCCACTTGAGTGCGGGGAGCCCAAGAGCTTCTACTCTGTGGGCTTCTTGGGTCACACCTCCAGGAAGCCCAAGTCAGATGGTAAAGTGCACTTAAAGTGAAAATCTTATTTTTATTATATTCCCAGAGCTGTGCAGCTATGGTCACAATCAATCTTCAAACATTTCCACTACCCTGAAAAGAAACCCTTCACCTCTTAGCAGCTACTTTTCTTCCAGCTTCTTCATTCTCCAAACCCTGCAACTGTCAGTCTATTCTGGTTTCTATTTCCATATTCTGGACGTTTCATATGGAATCATACAGCATGTAAAGTTCTGTGATTGGTTCTTTCACTTAGCATAATGTCCTCAGGACATAAATGTTCACTAGGCTTGCACAGCACCTCTCCTGCTTTTATGTGTTTGTTTTTTAACTGCCGGATATTATTCTGCTATGTGGATGAGCCACTTGAGTTTGTTCACTCTTCTACAGATCAGCATTTGCTTTATTTCTTCTACTCCTTGAAAGCTGCCGTGAATTTCACACACTTTTTTTTTTTTCACGGAAATGTGTTTTCATTTCTGTTGGATTAAATATCATGAGCACAGATGTCAAGTCATATGACCACTAAAGGATTATTCTTGTGCACAAATATCTAACCTGCCTTTGGAGCTGGCTCCATCTCCGGTGACCTTTGTTGATGTTCCTGTTCTAAACTGTGGGTCTCCACATATTTAACCTCTCTGTCATCTGTTTTTGGATGTCTTAATATCAATTAATCACTTTTCCCTTTTTCTGTTTTCTGATGTTCATTTGTTCACTCACTAAAAGTTGTTGACCTACTACAGTAGGCCCTCTACACATGATAATGTTAAAGCAGGAAAAAAAAAAAAATTCCTTGACCAGCCCAACCAACACCCTGGAAACACAGCTCTTCAAATCCATCTATCTGTCCGTGCAGTCAGCCAGCCATCACTCCCTGACAGCGGACTGTGTGAGCGAGCGGGCTGGGTAGCAGCTGTGTCATTAGTTATTTTCAAATTGCTGTGATCAAAAGAACTACAACAAACATGTAAAAAAGTATGATTCATTTTAGTTCCTCCTCGGGGTGATTTCAGTCTTTCCTAGCAGGGAAGGCACGGTGGAAGGTCTCAGCTTCTTCATACAGGGGCAACTTGTTCACTGGCTCAGACCGGAAAGCAAAGACAGCGGGCAGCACCAGCAGCAGGGGTGGCATGCAAAGCCCCACCCCCGGAAGCTAGTTCTACCTGCCAGGCCCCGCCTCCTAAAGACTCCCTAAACCTTCAAAACAGCACCACTGGCTGGGGGCTGAGGGTTGACCACGTGAGCCTGTGGAGGACATTTAGGCCCAAGCCTGTTGTGACACTAGTGTTCCCACCAAGATCCTCAACCTAGTCTGGAGACAAACTCATCCTAAGCACAGTCACAGTCAACTGGGCCAAGCACTGTGTTCACAGATGCCTGAGAGTATGAGAGCATGGCTGGGAAGAGGGAAGAGGAGCAATTCAGATGGGAAGTAAGACTGTCAGAGAAAGCTTCCGCAGAAGTGAGCAGGAGACATGCAAGATAAAGGCCATTGAAGGTGAAGAAGACAGGCCATGTGATTCTCTGCCAATTGACTTATCTCTAAGGACTGTAATTTTTAAGAAATAAATTATTTTTTGCTAGCTACTATATTCGCACAATTCCAGGGGTTCAGAAGAACAACCAATGGGAAGAAACTCTTCTAGCCTTCACCTGTTCCCTTGGGTGCAGCTGTTGTTCCAGCCCTATGGCCCTCCTAGAGGCAGGCCAAGTGCAAACACACACTCATTTACACAGTCAATACTTTTGTAGAAATGGAAGCTTAGAACTTGTAACAGGCTTGGGCCATTGGGGAGGGGGAAACTCAATTGAGAAAGTACCTCCATCAGATTGCCTCTACGTAAGTCTGTGGGGCCTTTTCTTTATCAATGGCTGGTGTGGGAGAGGCCAGCCCACTGTGAATGGTGCCACCCCTGTGAAGGTAGTACTAGGTTATTTAAGAAAGCAGGCTGAGCAAGCCAGGAAGCAGCATTCCTCCATGGCCTCTGGTTGAGTTGCTACCTTCAGGTTCCTTTTCTTCCCCAAGCTGCTTTTGGTCATGCTGTTTTATCCCTACAACCGAACCCATAACTGTGGCAGATGTTCTAGTACTCAATGCATTAGAAAAGCTTGTTCTTTTTAAAAACTAGGATAGAAGTCCTTTAAAATACAGGATAGAAACTGTATAACAGTGTTCTGTATTATTTATGCGATTTTCCCTACGGAGAGATGTTTACTATATTTCCAGTCTCCATCTATTACAAATGATGCTGCAATAACTGCCCCTGAATATATGTAATGAGCATGTGAGAGTATGCTGCAGATGGAATTCCTAAAATGAAACTGTTGGGGAGAAGATGTGTGTTTATCAAAATATTCCTTAAACATGTTTTCAGCATTTATTTCTACTAATGGTGTGTACGAGTGTGAGAGAGGACCCCAGACCCTAGACAGTATCATATTATCAAATACTTTACCTAGCTGTCAGGTAAAGAAATATCTCATTGCCATTTATATTTCCTCTCAAAATAGAAATTAAGCCTTGCTTTCCAATATATAAAAGGTCCTGGGCTTAATCTTTAGCACCAAAGGGGGAGGAAGAAAGAAAGAAACAAAAAAGGAAGGAAGGAAGGAAGGAAGGAAGGAAGGAAGGAAGGAAGGAAGGAAGGAAGGAAATGAACCGAAGGTGGAGTAAGATGGCAGCTGAGCAAACTCCTCTGGCATCCATGTCCTCCCAGACAAATTGGGCAGCTTGCCACTAGTTAAAAGACTTTCCTTGCACTAAGAAATCAGGCGAGAGGTCACAGTGCCTGCTCATTATGAATCAAAAGAAAAAGCTGAAAAGTCACATGGAAGAAGGAGGCGGGAGGGAGTGGCCGATGCCGCCCCTCCCCCAGCCATAAGCAGCCCAACATGGAAATAGACCTGACATCCAGTACCAGAATTAATATTGGCAGAACTTATAAAAATAGATATAGAAAGTGGTTCACACAGGTTCAAGTCTGCCACCATCAAAACCCCTATTCTTCACAGAACTAAAAACAAAAACAGAAAACAAAAGACAAAGCTGGGCAAGAAGAGTTCACAAGTCTTTAGCATAAAGAAATATTAAGTGTTCCAGGAGACAGATGTGCTAACTGTTGTCAAGCCCCAGAGAAACCAGGACAAGGCTCACTCTGCACCTGTAGCTCCTCCCAGAACTTCTCACTCCACCCCCACCATAAACCTCTCCCTCTCAGGGGCTGGGTTCCAACCCCCCAGCTTTGTTTTTCTGTATAACTCAGTCATTTGGGCCATACTCTCTCTTGGCTCTTGCCTCTGTTCTTGGCCTCTTGGCTTCTGACTAGCTCACTCTTGGTGATCTCTCTCTCTCTCTCTTCTCTTCCTCAGTCACTCTCCCTGACCCCTCTCTCCTTTCATGGCCTGATTGAGTCTGGACCATTCCAGATGCCTCTGGCTTAACTCCTCCTCATATTTACAATAAAACCCTTATCCTCAACCATACCTGTGAGCAGTCATGTGCTTTTTTTCATTCAACTGTGACTTAAAATACATTATGCAATACATACACTTGTCAAAAGAGGCATGGTACTCTGCTAACGTGCATAATTTTTATATCCCTGTGAAAGATAAATTACAGAGACTGACCAGGTGAGATCACTAGCTGCAGCCCCGACAACCCACTCCACCGAAGGCCCTCCCTACTCTCCTCCAACCCCACCTCACTCCCCCTATGAACCCAAGCAAGAAGCCATAAGCACCCCAATTCCAGATGCCTAAACAGCAACATAAGAAAAAAATCGACAACAACCAGGGCAATATGTCACCACCCAAACTCAACTATCCTACTACAACGAGCCCTGAATACCCTGACACAGCCACAGCCAAGAAAAACATCTCAAAACCAACTTCATGAAGATAATAGAAGTCCTCAAAGAGGAAATAAATAAAGCCCTCAAAGAAATAGATGAAAAGACAGACAGACAATGGGAGGAATTGCATAAATTAATGAAAGAAAACCAGAAAAACACAGAAAATTAGAAGAGATGAATAAATCCCTCAAAGAAAGCCAAGAAAAATCAAGCAAACAATTAAAGAAAATGAACAAAACTGTTCAAGACCTGAAAATGGAAATAGAAGCCATTAAGAAAACAAAATAGGGAATTTTGGAAATGAAAAATCTAGAAAAGTGATCAGGAACTACTGAGACAGCAGCTACAAGCAACAGAATACAAGAGATGGAAGCGAGAATCTCAGGAGTCAAAGACACTATAGAGAATTGGAGACATCCGTAAAAGAAAATGTTAAATCCAAAAAATCCCTAACACAAAACATCCAGGAAATCAGGGACACCATGAGAAAATCAAACCTACAAATAATAGGAATAGAGGAAGGAGAAGAATCCCACCTCACAGGCCCAGATAACATTTTCAACTAAATCATAGAAGAAAATTTTCCAAACCTAAATAAGGAGATCCTTATTAAGATACAAGAAGCATACAGGACAGCAAATAGACAGGACCAGAAAAGACAGTCCTCTCGACACATAATAATCAAAACATTAAACATGAAGAACAAAGAAAGAATACTAAAAGCTGCAAGAGAAAAAAAAAGCAAGTAACATTTAAAGATAAATTTATTAGAATCATACCTGACTTCTCAATGGAGACTCTAAAAAACAGAAGGACCTGGAAAGATATCCTACAGACTCCAGAAGATCACAGATCCAGCAAAGCGTTCAATTATCATAGATGGAAAAAAATATTCAATGACAAATCCAAATTCAAACATCTATCCACAAATCCAGCCCTACAGAAGATGCTAGAAGGAAAACTCTAACCTAGGATAACTACATCCAAGAAAACACAGGAAATAAATAACTTAAACCCACCAGGATCAAAAGAAAGGAGGCACACACACACACACACACACACACACACACAACTACAAAATAACAGGACCTAACAACCATTAGTTGTTAATATCTCTCAACATCAATGGACTCAATTTCCCAATAAAAAGACACAGACTAACAGAATGGATTCAAAAACAAGATCCATCCTTCTACTGCATACAAGAAACACACCTTATCCTCAAAGAGAAGCATTACCTCAGAATAAAAGGTTGGGAAAAGTTTTTCCAAGCAAATGGACCCAGGAAGCAAGCTGGATTAGCCATTTTAATATCTAAAAAAATAGACTTCAAACCAAAATTAATCAAAAGAGTTGGGGAAGGACACTTCATACTCATCAAAGGAAAAATCCACTAAGACAACATTTCAATTCTAAACATCTATGCACCCAACAAAAGGGCTCCCATGTTTATAAAAAGGAACATTGCTAAAGCTTAAAACACATATTGACCCACACATACGGGTAATAGGAGATTTACCACTCTCACCAATGGACAGATTAACCAGACAAAAACTAAACAGAGAAACACTGGAACTAACAGATATTATAAACCAAATGGACCTAACAGATATATACAGAACATTTCACCCTTACACAAAACAATATACCTTTTCTCACCACCTCACGGAACCTTCTCTAAAATCGACCACATCATAGGACACAACGGAAGTCTCAATAGATACAGGAAAGTTGAAATAGCATCCTGTATCCTATCAGACCACCATGGATTAATGCTGGATTTCAACAACAACAGAAACAGCAGAAGACCTGCAAACTCATGGAAACTGAATAACCTCCCCGCCCCCGCACTGAATGATAAATGGGTCAAGACAGAAATAAAAAGAGAAACTAAAGATTTTCTAGAATTCAATGAAAATGAATCCACAACTACCCAAACCTATGGGGCACAATGAAAGTGGTGCTAAGAGGAAAATTCATAGCACAAAGTGCCTACCAAAAAAGTGTGGAGAGATCATATACTAGCAAATAAACACACATCTGAAAGCTCTAGAATAAAAAGAAGTAAGCATACCCAAGAGGAGTAGACAGCAAGAAAGAACCAAGCTGAGGGCTGAAATCAATAAAATAGAAACACAGAGAACAATCCAAAGAATCAATGAAACAAAGAGTTGGTTCTTTGAGAAAAATCAAAAAGATCGACACACCCTTATTCAAACTAATCAAAAAATGAAGCGAGAATATCCAAATCAACAAAATTAGAAATGACACACCGAACATGATAGAGGAGAAAATGGGTAAGAGCCTTGAACACACTGGCACGGGAGACAACTTTCTGAACAGAACACCAACAGCTCAGGCACTAAGATCAATGATAAATAGATAGGACCTTATGAAAACTTCTGTAAGGCAAAGGACACTGTCAACAAGACAAAGTGGCAGTCTACAGAATGGGAAAAGATTTTCACCAGCTCCACTTCTGATAGAGGGCTCATATCCAAAATATATAAAGAATGCAAGAAACTAGATATCAAGAAAGAGAACAATCCAATTTTAAAAAATGGGGTGTGGATCTAAACAAATAATTCTCAATAAAGGAATCTCAAATGGCTGAAAAACACCTAAAGAAAAGCTCGACATCCTCAGCCATTAGGGAAATGCAAATAAAAACCACATTGAGATTCCATCTCATACCTGGCAGAATGACTAAGATCAATAACACAAAGGACAGCTCATGCTGGTGAGGATGTGGAGCAAGAGGAACATTCCTTCATTGCTGGTGGGCGTGCAAACTTGTACAGCCACTGTGGAAATCAATACGGTGATTCCTTAGGAAATTGGAAATTGGTCTACCTCAAGACTCAACTATACCACTCCTGGGCATATACCCAAAAGACACTCAATCCTACTAGAAGGACACTTGCTCAACTATGTTCATAGCAGCTTTATTCATAATAGCCAGAAATTGGAAACAACCTAGATGCCCCTCAACTGAGGAATGGATAAAGAAATTATGGTACATTTACACAATGGCATATTTACTCAGCTATTTAAAAAAAATGACTACATGAACTTTGCAGACAAATGGATGGAACTAGATAAAAATCATCCTGAGTGAGGTAACCCAGTCACAGAAAGACAAACATGGTATAGACTCACTTATACATGGATACCAACTGCTAAGCAAAGGAGAAAAGTACTATTAGCCACAGACACAGAAAAACCATGAAACAAGAAGGGTCCCAGTTGGAACACAGGGATCTTCCTAGTAGGGTGGAAATTGAGCAAGGATGTAGGTAGGATGGGGGAGGCTAGGAATGGGAGAGGTGGGGACCAGGAGCAGGAGAGGAACAGAGGGTGAAACTATATGGAGAAAACATAAGAATTGAGAGACAATTAGAGAGCGATCGGGAGACATAATGTAGCAGTAACTCACAGGAATCTATGAGGGAGACTCTTGCAAGGATCCCTAGTAATTGGGGATAGGGAGCCTAAACAGGTCATCTCCTGTAGCCAGGCATGGTTTCCAGTGGTGAAACTGGGACACCACCCCAGTCACAAAACCTCTGACTTATGGCCTATCTGCCCTGCAAGATCCTTATTGACAATGGAAAGACAGAACTCCATGCCAAAGGAGGGAACACCTGCCTGAAACTGCAGGACAGGTCAGGAACTAGAACCTGAATAACCCGGAGACAATTTCTAATGATGTCATACTTTGCTCTTAGATCATCTCTAACCTAGTTCTCACCAGAGAGGCCCCCTCAGCATCTGAGGGGAACATCTGGAGAGGCCCAGGGTCAAGCATCGTGCAGAGATGGGGAACCCCATGGAAGAGGGAGAGGAGGGATGGTGGAAACCAGAGGGGCTGAGGACTCCAGGAGAACAAGCCCCACGTTGTCAACTAATATGCACTCCTAGGGGCCCACAGAGACTGAAGCCACGGGCATGGAGCCTGTAGAAGCCCCTGAATATACACACGGCTTTCTAGATTGGTATCCTTGGAAAACTCCTACAGACTGGAATGGGGGTGTCTCTGACCATTTTACCAACTTTTTAGACTCTTTTTCTCCTGCCGCACTGCCTGGCCCACCCTTGATTTAGGGATTGGTGCCTGGCTTCATTCCATCCTGCTGTGCCATGGCCCTGATTGCGCTGTAACCCTGGGGAGAAGGTTCTTTTCTGGGGAGAATGGGGGGATGTTAGTGGGCTGTGATAGGGTAGATCTGGGGGAGAGGGGAGGGGCTGGGGGGTGAAAGGAGTGGAAGATGGGGGCCAGGATGTATTTTATAAGTTGTATGAGAGAAGAAAAATTAAAATTAAAAACAAAAGATAGATTACAAATATTAATGTGTTAGTCTTAAAAAATGAGAAAAAGAAGGAAATGCTATTGGGTAAAAATGACAGTAAAGTTTAATTCTTTTCTAGGTTTATTTTATTTTTTGTGTACATGAGGTTTTTTTTGCCTGTATGATACATGCACAACAAGATAGTGTCAGCAGAAGTCAGAACAGTCTTGGCTCCCCTGGAGTTCGATTTACACACAGTTGTGAGTGGCCTTGTTGGTGCCAGGAACTTCTGTGCTCTCTGCAAGAGAAACACATGCTCTTAGCCACAGATCCATCTCCCCAGCTCCTCACAGTAATGGTTTTGCGCTCAAGGACCACTGGTGAAGCTGAAGTTAATTTGCAGATTATATAAAGAAAGAGACGGTCTTGACACACTATTTTTTGTAACAATTCAATGAGTTTAAAATTATTTCAAAACTTTGATGGGGAAAGGAACCAAGTAGTTCCTCTTCTGTGAATGTTCTGATCATTTTTAGAAGCTTATTGTACTTTCTACTGTCTGTCAGATCTTT
Organism: Cricetomys ansorgei; assembly: GCA_026225945.1. Classification (NCBI taxonomy): domain Eukaryota; kingdom Metazoa; phylum Chordata; class Mammalia; order Rodentia; family Nesomyidae; genus Cricetomys; species Cricetomys ansorgei. Next base: position 2,889,248 of record JAMJFZ010000021.1, read on the forward strand.
GGTCTGTTGAGTGAATTGGGACTTAATAATACATCTTGTTCATCTTTCCCAGATTACTGTTTGTTGGGTTTTTTTAATTTGTTTGTTTTTACTTTGTTCCTAGAGATTTCTGTCATTTAATTTTTAAGACTTCTGATTTAGTCAAATTTACTGTGTTGTGTCTCAGGTTTTATGAGCTTCTTAAAAAGAACTTTCATTTCTGAGATGAATTTCTTCCTGTATCTTTCTTATAACTTCACGATTTTGCTGTCAAGTGTAGGCTCTGTCTTCACTGGAACAGTTCCTTCAGGCGTGAGGTGAGGTCCAGAGGAAATGCTTTGCCAACAGGGGTCATAGCAATACCTTTTCTTCTTGCCCAGAGAGTCGTTAAGCTTAGGGTAGAACTATTAAGCAGGAAAAAAAAAGGAAGAAAATGAAAAACAAAACTCTGTGTCTATCTCATTCTATCTAGCATTTAACTAAAAGAAATAAAAGAAGAAGCATCCTACCCTCCCAGTAAGCCATTCAAGAGACTTGGGACTTTCTACCTGCCAGGACTTGCCCCTGGGGAGCTCAGGCCCCTCATTAGCATGCCTATGGGTAACTGACTTTGTTACTTTGTAACTCTTTCCTTCACAAAGCATTGGACCAACTAGATGAGTGGTTTTCAACCTTCCTAATGCTGCAACCCTTTAATACAGTTCCTCATGTTCTGGTGACCCCCACAACCGTAAAGTTATTTTCGTTGCTACTTCATGACTGTAATTTTACTACTGTTACATGTTAGGGTCCCAAGTGAGCCAACACAACTCAGGCTCAGAGACCAAAAATTCCCAAAGCAAAAGATTTTTATTGAAGATGGCATTCAGGCTGACTGGCCGGGGCACAGCAGACTCCGGAGCTGACTGCAATGATGACCAATATTTAAGATGACCACACGCACACACACACAAACCCCATCTGTGTGCCAACATCTGTGTCAACAAAGAGCATCATTCACAAGGAACATCCTGAGCAGGAAGCATAAAGATAACTTCTCATATCCGATTTCTTCAGCAGGGCACACATTCAAAAAGGGTAGGGGTTGAGCTCCTGACCGTAACTTGACTCTAAGGGTTGGACTTTAGCTTTGCCCTGTCAAAATTGATTCATTCAACGCAAGATAGTTTTAGTTATTTCAGGACTCCATTTTCACGTTCCCTCTTCTCCCGTGTCCTACTCAAATCCTTGAAGGCTTTCCTCCGTAAATAGGGGATTATAATGGGATAAAGCACCATTAGTTTAACAGAATTTATGCAGTTCTGAACAAAGGAAACAAAAGTATTAATGATCCAAGGCCCAAACAGAAGTTACAAGATTAAAATGAGCAGGGGCCCTGTCATGGCAGTTAGGAGAGCAGTCAACCATGGAGACCAGTTCAACAACCTCTGGAGCCAGCTTTGGGAATCCTGCCATTCCTGTTCCCATTGGAGAAGATCCTTTTAAACTTTTACTAACTTCTCCCTGATTAACCCAGAATGATTTGTATAAAAACAGCAAGCCTCCCCAAGTGCTATTGCAAAGGCCCCTTCTCCTTATAAAATAAGAGGCCGAGTCCCTGTCTATTCTGGAGTACAACCTCAGCTGGGGAGTCAACCTGATCTTCCAGGCATTGGATGGTGTAGTGGTGGTGCCCCAAATCTTTGTCTACCTGTTCGTTAAGCATCCATCCAGTATGAGGACAGCTGTGCCCATGGAAGTAGAACCTGCAATGCCAGCCATGACTAGGAAGAGGACCAAGATTGGAGTGAACCGTTTTTGCAAGTCCTGGGCTCCTTCAGAGAATTCCATGTGACTTTGCTCATCTTTTCCATCAAAAATAGTATACTTGGGGTAGAACGTATTCTACTATACAGAGTTTAGGGAATGAATTGGGGAAATGGGAGACCAACAGCCAAAATTGCAAGCGAACCGGGGGTCTACGGAGCAAATCGAGGTTCCTCATTTGCCTGGAGGTGTTCCAAATATCTGAGGGGCCAATAGTATTGCTACAGCAGCCCTAGTAGGGGGAGCGAGAAAGAGAGTAATTAGGGGACATGAGACAGGTTCCAACTCCCTGAAAGTCCCCTAAAGTCAGGGAGGAACGGGCAGGTTAGAGGCACTTCTGATCTGCCCGAGTACTAGGAATCTTATGAACTTCTGCATCATTGGCCCTATAGTGGCAATTACGGAAGTCCCGACAAAATAGGGTGGCCTCAGATCCAGGCAAAGCCAGCAATCCTCGGTGAGGTTTGACTGAGTCATATTTAGTAAGGAAAAGTAGCCATCAGGGTATCAAATGAGAGATCCATAAGCCCCAATACAGGGGAGGGACTGTTCTGTGGGTGCATGGGTGTTTGCCCCAGGTCTGGAGTATCTGGATCTCAGGCTCTGACCTTGGCTTTGGTAGTGAGTGGACAAAGTAGACAAAGACTTCTCTATTTGGCCCTATGGAGTGGCCTAAAAGGTAGTTTCTGGATAGTAAACTCAGTCTCCAGATCCCAACCTGATTGGTACTTTCTGAAGTCCTAGGTATTCCCCTTACTCCAAGCATCTGAGAGGGAGTGACGCAGCCCGTGTCTTGAGGGTAAGGGTTACAGGGTTAGAGTAACCAGGAGCCTTGCAAGTCCTATTTGTTTCTATGGTGATAGATATGTAAGGGTAGGTGACCCTGGGACCAGGAAGCCCAAGTATCACTCCCCCAACTTTTACAATGATACCGCTTCCTTCAGAGCTTGATTCAGGGTTAGCAGTGGCAGGCATAACACTGGGAGTTCCAGAGTGACATTTCAAAGTTGAGTTTTCCACATTCCCATCAGGTGGGAATAGACCCTGCCATCATCCCTCTCCCTGTCAGGCCTGCAGATGACTGGATGTAGGACCCTAAGCCTGGCCATAAATGGCAGAGGTCTGTCTAAGGTTGTTAGAGTAAGCTGGGTGCCCTAAGTTATGACAGAGCCAGTTTGAGTGTTCAATAACTCCCAGTCATAGACCTTAGGTAGATACTAATTGTTTTTGTTGTTACTCCCCCATGTGCCCAGTAGAGCAGATCAGAATCTGGAAAGTCTTAGCTTTAAGGGGTCTGACGGAGCCCATTGCACAGCCCATTTTTCTGTGTCTCACTGGTCATTGGAAGCAGGCTTCAGATGAATCTGGTGGATCCAAGTTCAGATACCATCTACTTTAACTGCCATAGGTGTGGTCAGAATCACCGTATGGGTTCCTTTCCATCGAGGTCCCAAATCTCCTTTGGGTGTCTCTTGACTCAGACTAATCTAATGGGAAATACCAATGAGGCTGGATGGGAGGCAGGGCACACGAGTGTCAGAACACAATGGTAGACAGCTTCCTGGGTTTTTTGTAGGGCCAGGACAGGCTTAATTAAAGCATGATTTAAGATCTCAGCAATCAACTCTGACTTTAATCTAGGACAGATAGGGGGAGGTTTCTGGAACATAATTTCATAAGAAGTCAAACCCTGAAGAAAGGGCATGTTTCTAACTTGCAATAAGGCAAAGTTTTGCCAGTTTCTAGGGTTAATTTGGTTAGACTCTCCTTTAAGGTCCAATTCATCCTCTCTACCTGCCCTGAACTCTGCAGGTGACAAGCGGAATGTAATCTCCAACTTATCCCCAATTCTTTTGCAATACCTTCAGTTACCTGGGGGACAAACACGGGTTGTTGGATCCTAACACAACTAGTACTGCGAATCAGGGATCATTTTCCTCCTGCAACTTTTTTATCAACAACTTGGGCCATTTCTCACTTTGTGGGAAAGGCCTCAGTCCATCCAGGAAGGATGGCCACGAAAACAATGAAGTACCTGAACCCATAGCGGCCTTGCTTGACCTTGGTGAAGTCAGTCTCCCAGTAGGCTTCAGGGGAAGTGCCCCATTCCTGATTACCTGATTGATGTTCCTGCCATGGAGCTGGTTGGTAGCTTGCCAGGCTGAACACCTGGAGGTGATGTCTTGGAGAATCTGATCCAAGGGCAGGTTGAGAAACTTCCAGTTTAAGAGACCAGCCAGCTTGGTCTTACCTAGGTGGGTTCCCTGGTGAAGCTACTTGGCTAGAGTCCAACTGAAGGTCTGGGGCAGGACTATCTGCCCACCTGTAGTATACCTTCATTCATCCTGGACAGTGGTGTGAGGGAGTACAGGGAAGAAATCATCACCTTTGGGTGAGTAGGAGGGCTCCTCAGGCAGGTTGGGTGCAGGTAAGGTAAGCAACTTAACAGTTAGAGGACGTCTCACTGCCTCCTTGGCTGCCAGGTCAGCTCTTCTATTCCCCTCTTCCTGGGAGGTAGCTCTCAGATGTCCAGGGCAATGGATTATAGCAACTTTGGGTTATTTCCAAATGACAGCAGATTTAAGATTCCTTGTTCATTTTTAATGGTCTTTCCCTCTGCTGCAGTAATCCCTTTGCTGATAAATAGCCTCATGGACATGGGCTGTGTCAAAGGCATACTGTCAGTGGAAATACTTACCATCCTATCCTCACTCAGCTTAAGGGCTTGAATGAGGCCCAGCCTTCTGGGCTGAAGTGCCCACAGGAAGGGACTGAGCCCAAAGAGTCTGTCATGATCACTACAGCTGCCCTTACCATCCTCTGCCCATTTTCTATAAAACTGCTGCTATCAGTGAACATCTCCATCAGGAGTTGGCCCAGGGGAAATCAGTGAGGTCGGGCCTCATGCCCTGGAAATGAGCGATGACTTCAAGGCAGTCATGTATGGGCTCCTCGGTGGTCTCAGACAGTGCTGAGGATTGGGTGAAGGTGATCTTTGGCTAATTTAGGAGCAGAGCGTGATAGTGAACCAGTCTAGCATTTGTATCCACTTGCCAGGGGACTTCTTAATAGGATTTCTATACTGTGTGTGTCGGGATGAGAGGGGCAGTAATTGTTAAATCCTGGCCCAGAGTTAGCTTGTCAGAATCTTTGATCAGTAAGACCATGGCAGTAATTATCCTCAGGCACACGGGTCACAGAGCCACTACTGTCTAATTTCTTGGATAAGTAAGCTACTGGTCTGTACCATAAACCAAGCTTCTGAGTCAGCATTCCCTTGGTCACTCCCTTTTTCTCATCCACAAAGACATGGAACGGTTTAGATTTATCTGGCAGAGAGAGAGCTGGAGCCAACAGGAGGGCTTGCTTGATCTTAGAGAAAGCTGCCTCCTCAAGCTCAGTCCAGTCAGGCTTTCCCTCTGGCTCTTCGGTTGCTGCATATAAGGGTTTGTCTATCTCCACAGAACTAGGAATAGAAAGTAGGACACTGTAACCCAGGGGTGGGTGCTGGTAAGAGATTCCCCGCCTGAGTATGTGGGGGGCTGGGAAAGGGGTTAGGGAGGGGATGATCGAGGAGATCTGAAGAAGGAGGAACGAACAGGATTAGATACAGGAGAGAGAGATGGATAGAGGAGTTGGTGAGGGTGAAAGGGAAATAGCGGGGGGTAGGTGGAATAAGGGGATCCTTATTCTGAGGATGCTCTTCTGTGGGAGGCAGGAGAGAAGGAGGTTTAGTCTTTAAAGGTAAAATAGATGGAGTGGAGGAGTTAGTCTCCATTGGAGGAAGGAAGGGTTTGAGTCAGGCAAGGGGGTCCTCAACAAAGAAGGCCCAAGCAATGATATAAGGAATCTGGTCTTGGTGGAGGGAAAGTTTTCCAAGCCTGTCAAAAATGACATTCTGACATAAATAGAAGGCATTCTTGGGCAACCACTAAATATTGAATGAGGGCCACTTGAAGGTAAAGAGA